>OFHU01000267.1:0-19852 GCA_900245905.1 Lacerta viridis
CTTTCATACCAGCAGCGCTTAAAGGTGTTTCCATGCCTAGCAAACCAGCATCATTCAGAACAAGTCTTTTGTAAACTGGTACAAAGTGGAGGATGAGCTCCAAATAAGAAGAGGGGACAGAAGCAAGGAAGGGAGAGGAGGAGGAGGAGGAGGGAAGAGATCATTCACGAAGGTAAAAAAAAAAAAGGGGAGGGGGCAGATTTATGGATTCCAGGTGGCTTCTGCCATCTCTTCCGGCAGTCAAATATTACTATGGAACAGTAGTTGTATCTTACACAACTCTCAAGTGATTTATACATCCATGAGAACCGATCCAACAGCAACATACTGTGCACGCATGCAACAGGAATACAGTAATAAAATCATTAAAAAGCCCTGCTGGATTACAGCAAAAGTCCTAGCCCAGGGGTCATCAGTCCTTGAGTGCCCCCTTCTGCCTTCTTGATAATGAGGTGGTGTGGGTAGTTACCTTTTTCTTCCTTTGAAAGAACTTAAGAGATGAAAGAGGAACAAGGAAAACTGACTTCCTCTTTCAACTCTTTGTTCTTTTGAAGACTGAGATTAATTCTGCTAAATCTGACTTTTATCCAGAACCCTTGGAAAAATGAAATATGTGCGCACATGGTTTCTCTCTCTCTTTTGTATCTGTGTCCAGAAACAAGTTGGATGCAAAAGACAAGCTTATACAGTATAAGTGTTTTGTTGCTATATTGAACCTAAGGGCCAAACTAGATGTGACATTATTCTGGCCTTTACTAAATGAATAAATAACTGGTAGAGTCTTTGAGTCCAAATGGAGGGATAACTGTCACCACTATCATGGGCTTAATCTGAATCAGTGTGGCCCAGGCACTAGCTTTTCTCATAGTAAATACCCACCATGATAAAGAGAAAAGGTTGAAAGAAAGTGTCGTGGACCCCTCCATCAAGATCTTGCATGACTTGGCATACCCTGACCCAAAGAACAGAGGAGGAATGAGCAGGAGCAGGAACAGAAGTGAGGCTTGAATATGAGTACTGAAAGGTGGAGAAGAGAGGTTGTTTCTTGATGTCTCTAGATGCCAGAGAGGAGGAAGTAGAGACTTACCAACTCTCTCTTCCTGCAGAGTCCCAACAGGGAGGTGAGAAGAAGAGTTTGGATTTGGATTTGATATCCCGCTTTATCACTACCCGAAGCAGTCTCAAAGCGGCTAACATTCTCCTTTCCCTTCCTCCCCCACAACAAACACTCTGTGAGGTGAGTGGGGCTGAGAGACTTCAAAGAAGTGTGACTAGCCCAAGGTCACCCAGCAGCTGCATGTGGAGGAGTGGAGACGCGAACCCAGTTCACCAGATTACAAGTCTACCGCTCTTAACCACTACACCACACTGGCTCTTCAACCAGGACTTCAACCAGCCAGAAGAAGTTGCTAAACGGGAGGAGAAGGTGGCGGATCTGGAAGCAGAGGAGGACACAGTTTTGTCACTGAGAACCAAACGCTGCCATTGTAGGTGGGATCAGGTGTACCCACTAAGATGGAGCCTGCTTGGGTATGCGCAGCAGGCTCACCCCATCACATCTTCATTCATTTATTCATCATTTTATTTATATGTCACCTTTCCATAGTTAAAACCATGCTCAAGTCCGCTTACAGCACCCAACAATTACAAACATAAGAGAAGTAGTCATAAACAATAAATAAACCACTTCAGAAAGTACAAAACCAAATTCCACATCAATCATAAGATCTAACAATAAATATACAAAAAAAATATTATCAATAACAACTCCCCCCCCCCAAAGAAAAATGTCCCATGCAAGATTCTGTTCGGCAGCCTCAGGTTTTGTAGCTGGAGTTAGTCAGGGCCCGGCCCTCCCATGCCACGTGGGAAAGGCCTGCAAGGCAGAGAGCAAGTGTGCCAGAACTCACAACCAAGCTTGGTGAGAGGGGCGTGTAAACTGTCAGGCCATCTTTGTAGCTTCTATTTGGTTAGGAACCTCTTGTCATGGTCATCTCCCTTGGAATCTTGACTTCTGGACCTTGTGGTTGCTGTTGAGCCATTCCTGCTATAAGCCAGAATAAATATCTCTTCATCACTTTCAAGTAAAAGTCACTGTGATGTTTTGGGACAGGACCCTGACAGAGAGAAAGTGGCTTACGTGCTAAATGGTGCACCCAGAAAACAAGTCATGAGAGACTGTGTGTGCGCACACACGTTCTTGTACGTGTGCAAAGAGGAGAAATGGGCAGAGCCAAAGAAAACAAAGTGATGCAGGGGTGGGGAGGAAACTTTCTACAAATGTTGAGTTCAAACCTATGTTAATGGAGGGGTGGTGGTTGTGCGTAGGAAGCAGCACCAAAAGAGAGCAGAGAAAAAGAGAGGGGAGGCACATGGCACAGAAAGAAAGAAAGAAAGAAAGAAAGAAAGAAAGAAAGAAAGAAAGAAAGAAAGAAAGAAAGAAAGATAGCATGTGCTAATATGCAATCCTGAAACCCACTTCTGTCTCTGACAATGCTTACTAGCAGTGGGAAGCCCCTTACATATTACCCTCAAGGGAATGCAGGCTTCTTCTTCTTCTTCTTCTTCTTCTTCTTCTTCTTCTTCTTCTTCTTCTTCTTCTTCTTCTTCTTCTCACTTCCACTGTTTTGAACTCAATTGTATTTATTTCTGAGCAGACATGCAGACATGTAAACTTCACTGTGGATTTTGCAGGTACTTTATAACAATAAAACAGTCCTACCGGTAGTTAAGCACTGGAGGGTCTCTGGTTGTTTTGCTGCAACACAATACATTCAGAGTCGTGAAAATCACTATTTTTCTACTGGCTGTTTTTATGGGGTGGAGTAGACTGCATTAAAAAGAGCTGCTAATATTGATACTGATGGCATTCATTAAATATTGTTTCCATTCTCCCAAGAGACGTAGTGGGTCAATTTGTTTCCTTACCTTGCCTTCATGTTGTCAATCTTGCCTTTGCGTGCTCCTCAGCAGGAAAACTGTATATGCAGTATATGTGTTTGTTTTCTTACCAGAGATCTGATTATCTTTTAATTTCCCAGCATCACTCCCTTTTGGGGACCAATTTAGTTTTAAATTACTTCCCATTTCCATCGTTTTATAAATGGCTCATTTCTACGAGAACACATGATTTGGATCATCACTGTGCTGCATGCTTTGCAAAGCAACTCTTTTTGGGTAGTTTACTTCTTCAGGACTTATTTTATTTGCAATGTCTCCTCTCAGCCAGCTCACATCTTTAGATTCTGTGTGGCTTTGCTTTATAGCTGTGCTGGCATATGCAACCCAAAACTGCCATTTGTCTTTTTTTTTTCTTTAAGGGGAGGGGTTGGTGACCCATAAAGATTTTTGTGATCTTTGGGCATTTAGAGACTTTTTTTCATATTTTGGTGGACTGGTGGGTGTGAAGTTTCATAAGATTGTGGCCAGTCTTTCTTTTGTCTGGCTTCTCCCCTGGGGAGGATGACTGTTTAATTCGTTTCCAGGTAGATAGCCGTGTTGGTCTGCCATAGTCAAAACAAAAATAAAAATAAAAAAAATCCTTCCAGTAGCACCTTAGAGACCAACTAAGTTTGTTCTTGGTATGAGCTTTCGTGTGCATGCAGAAGTGTGCATGCACACGAAAGCTCATACCAAGAACAAACTTAGTTGGTCTCTAAGGTGCTACTGGAAGGAATTTTTTATTTTTTATTTTGTTTTGTTTAATTCATTGTTTCTGCTGACAATCCTAAATCTGAGCGGTGGTAGGAAGTTCCAGGTGTGGTCCAATGGCCTAATCTAATACCCTGCTGGGTTTGTGCTGATGGGCAGAAGTTAAGGTGCAGCAACACCAGGCATTCCTCTGTTCTTCTTTTAAAAACAAGAATTACTGATTTCTCTCTCATTTGAAACAATGGAAGAGAAATAAACTATGCCAGCACCAGGACCTGCATAGTAACCTCCCCAGTTTTGGAGAACTGGGAAGGCTATGTATCCTTTGGATTAGTGCCCTCTCTGTTCCACCACAACACACAGCCAGTTTGTTCCCAGAATGCTCCAAAGGTTTCTGCAGCAGCTGGAAAGGGCCATTTACCCTCAGATAAGACCACCATTGCCCTCCCAAGGTGACGAACGCAAGTCTGTAAAAATATAATAAATAATAACAAGAATGGGGATGGTGACCTCAATAATTACTACTAATAAAATAAAAACTAGAATCATTTTACTGAGTAACAAGAGAAAGTCAGTAAAACAAGAAAATGTAAATTTCTGTTTAAAAATGCTTATAGCAACTGGAATGTTAATAACTCAATATTGGAAGGTTCCGCCTATAGAGGAATGGTAACAGAAATTTTGGTTGTTTCGACAATAAGATTTCAGCAATGATTTGTTTCTGTTGCAGTCATTTAAATGCAGTTCAACCATATGTTTAAAACCAGGATCCATTGAAAAGCCAGATCCCCTTACAACTGTGCAAATTGTGCAATTGTACAAATGATTGATGCTTGGCTTGATTTTAATTGCTTTATATCCTTCTTTTGATATATTTGGAAAATGCTTGCAAGTAGGAAGTTACAAGGCTAGCAGTAAAATACTATAGATGCCCATTCAAAAGTATGTCCCACTGAATTTATAAGAACTGCTGGATCAGACCAAAGGCCCATCTGCTGGATCAGACCAAAGGCCCATCTTGTAAAGTATCTTGTTCTCTCAGTAGCCAAGTGAGGGACTTACCAATCGGGTGTTGTGGCTATCCAATAGGCTCACCCACAACCAGGAGGTCAGGTCTCACCGCAACATGTGCCTGCTTTGACAGTCATTGCCAGCTCAGATCTCAGACTTTGCTGAAATGCATGCTTAAACATTGATATTGCCTCTACTTGCCTAAATAGAGGACAAATATATGGGTGGGTATGTAGAAACCTCTGACTCTTGTGTGACTGAACTGTAGCCTACTGTACATAGATTAGAGCCAAATCTCTGACCCTCCCATTTTCTTCTCTATCATACCCACCAATAGCATTTTGCCCCTAGTGGGCTGTCCATATTTTGACCCCTGTACTGAAAATGATCCCTAGGTGTAAAGGTACCTCTGACAGGTCCAGTCGCAGACGACTCTGGGGTTGCGGTGTTCTGGCCAAGGGAGCCGGCGTACAGCTTCTGGTTCATGTGGCCAGCATGACTAAGCCGCTTCTGGCGAACCAGAGCAGCGCACGGAAATGCCATTTACCTTCCCCGAGCAGTACCTATTTATCTAGTTGCACTTTGACGTACTTTCGAACTGCTATGTTGGCAGGAGCAGGGACCAAGCAACGGGAGCTCACCCTGTCACGGGGATTCAAACTAACCTTCTTATAGGTAAGCCCTAGGCTCTGTGGTTTAGACCACAGCGCCACCTGCATCCCTGAAAATGATCCCTACCGGGGTGCATTTTATATTAGTACTTGTGAGTTGCTGCTTTGTGGTTGTGTGTCTCTTAAATGAATAAAAGCAGTGCTTTTTTCTTTTAAAAAAATGTTTAGGGGTACTCTCATTTCCTTACTCATATTGAAATACTGCCCCTCAATGAGGCCAAACTTAGATTCACAAAATGTTTAGGGGTATGCATACCCCCTGCATCCCCCCCCCAGAAAAAAGCACTGAATAAAAGTGTTCAAGTGAATTAATAATTTGTTGAGTTCAAAACTGAGGCTAATCTTCATGGAAGAGGTGGGGTTTGGAGGAGTGGTCTGAAAGGAGCTTATTTCAGGAAGATTGCATTAAATATATTGCTAACTTCAGCACTGTAGAGCTACTGAATGAGTCTATTACGACGGCATAAAATATTTAAGTCTAATGTTGTAATTTCGGTTGCTATTACTTGGTTCCAGATGCTGGAACATACATTGTTATTTTATTTTCCACCTTTAGTGTTTCCCTTTTCAAATTCTTTCTCTTTCTTAATAGACTGGAAATGAAACTGATTAGTTGCCTCAGTGGATCTATTATTTCCTTTGGCATGTTTCTTTTCAATGTTAGCTCATCATATTTTTTTTGTGTGTGTATTCACACACACATACACAAGCGTTTTACATAATGTGCTTCCAGCAGTAAAAGGCCACATCCTGTAAAAATTAAAAAGGTGGAGATAAATACAGCATGCCTGGGCAGCAGAATAGGGGACTATACTACAAAGTCCTTTTGCAGGTTTTATTTAGGAAAAAACAAACAGGAAAGAAACCTAGGAAAGAAAGGAAAAACAGGGCAATTGAAATTTTCCAGTCACTTAAATTCTGTAATGGATCCTTATCTAGTATATTTATTACATATCCATTGCCTGCTAATTCACTCATCATTTCTACAATATATATATATATATATATATATATATATATATATATATATATATATGTTATATAGTTATATTATTAATTAGAGGCAGCATCACTCCAACAGGCAGGAGCAATTTATTACTGGTATGACATAACGAAATACAAAATAATAAATTTCTGGAGGGGAAAATATATATGCACCAGGAAAATCTAATGGGATGAAGAAGGGAGGGGCTGACTTATGGAGGATTCTTCAAAAGTGCCTATCTCACCCTTTTGAGCTGTGAAAACTCTGGAGGCAGATGAATTATAAAATCACAGCAGAAAGTTCCCAGGGAGACCACAGCAGGGGGTGTTATTCTTCTCTGGGGAGAACTTTGATTCTGAATGTTAATATATTTAAACTAGTTGTGAACTAAATTGTTTCAGATAATGCCACTGGTAATGACACATTTTCCATATTAACGTGTGTGCCTTTTGTTTATAAATTTAACAACAAGCAAACATACCAGGCCCTAGGTGCTCTTCTAATACAGTTTAAGGTTGTAACAAAACTTCCAATGTTAACAGCATGCTTATCTGCGTAAGAAATGAACAGATCCTAATAAATAAAATTTGCTGCAGCCACGTTAACAGATTCTTGATTTGCCACTTAAGGGAACCTCTGCATTTTGAACCACATATGATTACTCCTCAGATGTTACAATAGGTTATAGCCAACTATGTTCTACTAAAGAGTAAAGGTAAAGGGACCCCTGACTGTTAAGCCCAGTCGTGGACGACTCTCGGGTTGCAGCGCTCATCTAGCTTTACTGGCCAAGTGAGCCGGATTTGTCCAGACAGCTTCGGGTCATGTGGCCAGCATGACTAAGCGCTTCTGGACCAGAGCAGCACGGAAATGCCGTTTACCTTCCCCAGAGCGGTACTATTTATCTACTTGCACTTTGATGTGCTTTCAACTGCTAGGTTGGCAGGAGCTGGGACCGAACAACAGGAGCTCACCCCGTCGCGGGGATTAGAATCGCCGACCTTCTGACAGGCAAGCCCTAGGCTCTGTGATTTAGATCATAGTTGGGTCTCATCTCTACCATGCATTTAAAGCAGTTTTAATAGCACTTTAACAACAACAACAACAACAACAACAACAATCATGCTTTCCTCCAAAAAATCCTGGGAACTCCAGTTTGTTAAGACGATTTTGAAGAGCCCTTTTCTGCTCACAGAGCTACAATTTCCACAGTGGTTTAACAACCAATCCTTTCCAGGGAACTCTGAGAACTGTAGCTTTAAGTGTGTGGGGGGTCTCATAACAACCCTCAGCACCTTTAACAAGCTACATTTCCCAGGATTCTTGTGTGGAAGCCATGACTTTTTAAAGTGATTTGATGCTGATTAAATGTATGGTACAGATGGGCATGTAGCGACGCCCTTTAACAAACACTGGATTCAACCCTGTATCTCTGGCCAATTTTTGCATCTGTAGCAGGCCATTATGTCCAGTCGCAGACGACTCTGGGGTTGTGGCGCTCATCTCACTTTATTGGCAGAGGGAGCCGGTGTACAGCTTCCGGGTCATGTGGCCAGCATGACTAAGCCACTTCTGGCAAACCAGAGCAGTGCATGGAAATGCCGTTTACCTTCCCGCCGGAGTGGTACCTATTTATCTACTTGCACTTTGATGTGCTTTCGAACTGCTAGGTTGGCAGGAGCAGGGACGAGCAACGGAGCTCACCCGCAGGGATTCAAACGCGACCTTCTGATCAGCAAGCCCTAGGCTCTGTGGTTTAACCCAAAGCGCCACCCGCTGTGTACATACTTAGTGTAGACCAATTGAAATAAATGTGCTTAAGTTGACTGCATCTCCTGCCTTCAGTGGGTCTGCGCTGATTATGATTAACATTGGATGTCACCCAATGATTTGTTATGGATGGTAAATATATGCAAGGCGAGGTCTTGAAATGTTGCTGCAAATATTTTCCTTTTCCAACCCCCACCCCGAAACCTGAAAAGATGTATCTTGTCTGAATTGTGCACTCAAAAGCTTGGGGGTGTGTGTGTGGTGGACCTGCAGCAATGATTGATGTCCATTGGGAATGGTAGGGCAGAACATAGGATGTCCAAACAGCAGGGAGAGCCAGAGCCAATGACAGGTTCAGCTAAAGCCAATGACAGGTGAGCCAACACCTTCCCATTTTGTCCCCATCATCTTTCTGCTTGCTGAGTTCTACAGCATCTGAGACTACAGAAGCGAAAGCTGCCAAACACAGTGCCACACCCTAGACTTGTTATAAGAGAGAAGTCATGAAGGGTCTGGCTGAGGCCAGATTGAGGGTTGGCTGGACAGTGCCTCATTTGCTGCAATGAACCAACCTCCACTGATGCGGTGCAGGGAGAGTTTGACTTGGCTCAGAAAGTGGATCTGGTTTGCCTTCCCCTCTGTCAAGCCTAAGGGGCTGATGAATTTAAATGGGCAGACTGTGTCAACCTCCCAAGAGCTCTCCATCATCTCTCCTACTTTCCCTCCCTCATGAGTTCCCTACTTATTATTTAGGATGCTCCAATTTTATTGCACTCTTCAAAGTGCCATAAGTCAGTGGCAGATCTTCTGCTTTCTATGCAGGGGGTACTAGGCTTAACCTCTGGCAACTCCAGGGATGGCTGGGAGAGACATAAGAAGAGACATATGCACAGGAAGCTGTCTTACATGGAGCAAGGTAATTGGTGGGTCATCTAGCTAAGTATTGTCTATATTGATTAGTAGCAGCTCTTTAGAGTTTCAAACAGGAGATAAAAGGGAATTGAATTTGGGATCTTCTGCCTGCAAAACAAATGCTCTATCACTGAGCTACAGCTAGTCCCCTGTTGGAAACCCTGGAGAGCCATTGCCGCTCATTGTGGATAATTCTAAGCTAGATGGCCCAATGGTCTGGTTTGATGTAAAGCAGTTACCTATGCTCTTATAAAACTGAAGAGCTAACAACCTCCTAACGTTTCTGGATGCTGCTTACAGTATCACTTTCTACCTGAACTGTAGTTTTGCAGGGTTGTCGGGTTTCTCTGTGTGGTTCATTTTAGGAATTACTGTGATTAAGAAAGGAGTTGGCTAGAGTTGGTGCTCAGGTACTCTGGGAAATTTCTCTCTCTCTGATCTGTCCAATTCTCTGCTACATGCTGTGTTGCTATTATGCACTCAAGGCCAAAGCACAGTTATCCACAGCACCATAAAAGCACTATCCCCAATCTCCAACATTCCCTCTCTCCCTGCACTCTGCACCCTTCATTCCCTGAGCCAGTCTATCTACTTTTCACTTTTCCTCAGTGCTATTTTCCTAGGAAAAAATGGTGCTGGAACTCACAATGAACACCTCCCTTGTTCTCTTATAATGGCAATGGGCACCCATCTGAGAGGTGCAGGAACTGAGTTCTGGCAAGTTTTGGCTGAAAAAAAGCACTGCTTCTCATAGCAATGTGCACCTTATGGATCCTAGAAAGGTTCAGGCATAACCAGGAATGGGTGACTCTGTCAATTTCAGCTTTTTACATACCACTCCCAGTCTTAAATTCAGCTCTCCACATTTCCACATTAGTTGGTTGTTATTTTTTTTTTAAAGATCCTCATGAACATTCATCAATGGTTTTCTCCTAATATATATCTTTGTATGCCATCACGTTTTTTGCAAAGCACTTTCTGCAATACAACACATTTCTGTACATTATTTTCACTAACACATGCATATTATGCACACTTTGAATTTTTATACAGAACTAAAACTGAACTAAATTTCTTCCACCTTCTTATCAGATTTTCAGCTGACAAAAGGACGACCTCTTATTGCGCACACAAGTAATGTTAAAGTGACCACCAATGGTTCCAATGGTTCAGGCAGCCTGAGCAAAATTACCTTTAAACTTTTAAAATGAAGGCTTAAAAAAAAACAAAAAACATTTGCTCAGAGCCAACTTTTTGATGATAGTACAAATGTTCCCTTTAGATGTCCTCTCCACTCCACAACTTCCATCAAGCTTGTATATTGGCTGTGCTGTCTGGGGATGATGGAGTTGAAGTCTAAAACATCTGGAAGGCTAAGGAAGACTATATAAAGATGGTTGGTTTCTTCATCTCCATCTCCAACTTGGTTGTGTTCATTTTTATGTAATTTTAATTTGCAGGAAAAAAATACAGGATGATGAGGGTCGGGGTGGGGTGGGGTGGAGAGAAGAGTTTGAAGAAGAGTTTGGATTTGATATCCCGCTTTATCACTACCCGAAGGAGTCTCAAAGCGGCAACATTCTCCTTTCCCTTCCCCCACAACAAACACTCTGTGAGTGAGTGGGGCTGAGAGACTTCAAAGAAGTGTGACTAGCCCAAGGTCACCCAGCAGCTGCATGTGGAGGAGCGGGGACGTGAAACTGGTTCACCAGATTATGAGTCTACCACTCTTAACCACTACACCACACTGGTGAAAGGAACCAATATCTACCTGTAAAAAACTTTTGCTTTTTGTTTTATGAAAGAGGTCTGCAGAAAAGAAAAGAAAAGAAAAGAAAAGAAAAGAAAAGAAAAGAAAAGAAAAGAAACCTAGCAAAAATGAGACATTAAGGCAACACAGGGGGAAATAAGGGGATTTAAAATGGCACAGTACATGCTGATTTGTACTTGTGTACAGCCATGTGGACAGCAGGCCTTGATGTATGCTAATGTAATCAACAGCAAGGAAATGCTCACTTCTGCATCACCGGCCCATGTGGCAGAATTCATAAATCTGAAACAGTGCAAAATGATGCTTGCTTAGGTGCCTATTTACTGGACTTGATGATGCTTAATATTCAAGGAAAGTCCAGATTTCGCTCTGAAAACACACTGTGTGGAACCTCATGTTTCAAGGGATGTTACTGACTTTTACATTCAGTCTTTAGAAAGTTTCACTTTCTTCAAAGGGGGTACCAAGACCTGTGAATTCTCCTGTGGAACTAGAAAGGCTGTAGCTCAGTAGCAGAGCAACTGTGTCACATGCAGAATGCACCATGTCATATTTTGGGCATCTGTAGTTAGGGCTGGGAAAGATCCCATCTGAAATCCTGGAGAGCCTCCAGCCAGAAATGAAATTACCAAACTTGATGCAGCCGTGGTCTGGTTCCATATAAAGCAGATTCCTTTGTTGGAGTCCTCATTTTACCTTCCAGCATTCTACTCATGAGTAAAAGTGGCACAAAAGTGAGAAACAGTGCACTAAGCTCTGCTCCCTTCGTTCCCCTTCTGTGGGTTGGAGATGTAACTTCTGAAGTGGGAAGCCTCCCTTGCTCACAAAAGCTCCCTGTAAATACAAAACCGTGACCTGATGTTGGATATCAGGGAGGGAAGGAGTTGATTATGTATTGTCTGCCTGAATGAAGCTAAGGGAATGATGAGTTTCTGAGAAATTTAAGGGCATATGGAGAACTCCAATCAGGTTACCATTCTTTGTTGCCAGAGGTCCAAACTACACTTGATGTGAATCACATCACTAGCAACTGAGTGAAGAATTTTCCTGTAGAAAGAAGCCAGAACAAGAGCCCGAGCTGAATTAGGGACCTGGTGTGGTGTTTGAGGGGCTTTAGCCCTTTGCTGGCCACTGTCATCTAAACTGAATTTGCCCTTGTCCACCCCTGCAATTTGCTTGGAACAGAAAGCTCCCATTAAATCGAGTGGAACCTTTTCTTCATGCCAACTGCCTAGTCCAGACCAGGACTTCGGCTGGGGGAGAAAAGAAGAAAATGCCTTTGGAGAACTGAATTTATTTTGAATTTATTTTCAGGACCCCCATAAATTAATTCAGATTAATTCTGCACTCTTTGATTCTGAATTCTGAAGTGCTGGTGCGAGTTTGAAGCTTTGTTCCATCCAGAGTTGTGCATAGGAAGCTGCCTTACTAAGGCAAACTGTTGGTCCATCTAGATCAGTCATATCCACACTGACTCCAGAGCTTCAGACTGGGGACATTCCTAACCCTACCTGGAGATGCTGGGAATTGAACCTGAGACCTTCTGCATGCAAAGCAGATGCTCTACCACTGAGCCACAGCCCTTCCTTCTACTGTAAAGACTGGTCTCTGGCTGTAATCTATTTATATTTTAACATATTTTATATCTGTCTTTTTTATATTCATTGTTATTGTTAGAGAATCCCATTCTTTTACTTTCCTAAGGATGCAGTCACACAGCTGTTTATTCAGTTTCCCAAATATTTCCATAACCATTCCTTTTCTGCATTGTATTTGAGTTTTCACATCATGGGAAAAAGCCACTTCTGGGAAACAATGGAAGATTCACCACAGAGAAAAGAAAATACTTACTCAATGCAGTTTGCACCACAGTTCAAGAAGGATACTGACAAGCTGGAACGTGTCCAGAACAGGGCAACCAAAATGGTCAAAGGCCTGGAAACAATGCCTTATGAGGAACGGCTTAGGGAGCTGGGTATGTTTAGCCTGGAGAAGAGAAGGTTAAGGGGTGATATGATAGCCATGTTCAAATATATCAAAGGATGTCATATAGAGGAGGGAGGTTGTTTTCTGCTGCTCCAGAGAAGCGGACACGGAGCAATGGATTCAAACTACAAGAAAAGATTCCACCTAAACATTAGGAAGAACTTCCTGACAGTGAGAGCTGTTTGCAGTGGAATTTGCTGCCAAGGAGTGTGGGAGTCTCCTTCTTTGGAGGTCTTTAAGCAGGCTTGACAGCCATCTGTCAGGAATGCTTTGATGGTGTTTCCTGCTTGGCAGGGGGTTGGACTGGATGGCCCTTGTCTCTTCCAACTTCTTGGTCTCTTCCAACTCTATGATTCTATGCTCCCAGAAGAGCAATGGCCACCAACATGTGTCGTTTAGAAAGAGGATTAAATAAATTCATGGAAGATAAGGCTATCAATGGCTCTATTCTACATCCATGGTTGGAGACAGTATGCCTTTAGGGGCTTCCCAAAGGAGGCATCTGATTGGTCTCTGTGATGACGGGGTGCTGGACTAGATGGGCCTTCAGCCTGATCCAGCAGAGCTCTTTGTATGTCCTTATGCATGTAAATAGGATAAGTTGGATAAAGGTCATTAAGGGCTAACTAACCTGAACTTCTATGCTATCTGTCTCTATGTTCCCAAAATGAAGACAAGAAAGCTGAAGAACGTCCAATGTTTTGAATCTTGCTTAAGCTGTTTTCTGTGTCAAATGAAGTCTCATTCTCTAGGGACTGTCCTCAAGGGAAAATCTATTTCTTTTTTTTGTAAATACTTAAGGATATAGGGGCATGTTGATAGGTTGAATAATTATGTATATATGGATTCCCATAGTGAAGAGTCCCAAAGCATTTAATTTTGTTTACACTAAGTTCTTGCTGAAGGACTCTAGGGGAAAACTCTCAGAAAATGAAATTTCAGTACGGGTTTCTGTAATTCAGATTTTAGAACAAGTATAAAAAGAACTGGTTTTGTGTTCATAGGTTATTTTGGTTATTCCCTTCTCTTTCCTCCTCGATGATTTTTATTTTATTTTAATAGGACTCATCAATAAGGAGCTTATCAGATGAATGGTCTCAATGGTTTCCTCAGATCAATGGTCATGTGCTGTCATTGCCTGTCACTATTTGGGGAGTTGGTATTGTATATTGTATTTAGGGCTGTATATTGCTGCAGTGCTATTTTTCTAGAAAAAGAGGTGCTGAAACTCACCATGAACACCTTCTTCATTCTTTAATGGTGTATACCTGAGAGGTGCTTGACCTGAGTTCCTGTGAGTTACCCCTTCAAAAAAAAAAAAGGCCTGATTGTATGTTATGGCTGGCTGGACAGTGATAGCCAGAGCAACCATCCCAGCAGCAGCAGCAGCAGCAGCAGCAGCAGCAGCAGCAGCAGCAGCAGCAAGTAGGCAGGCAAGCAGGCATTGAGATGACAAAACAAAATAAAAAATAAAAAAATCCTTCCAGTAGCACCTTAGAGACCAACTAAGTTTGTTCTTGGTAAGCCCCTTCCGCCCATAGAAAGGAGGGTTTTTTGGTTGCAGGCATCACAAGCCCTTCACGTGCACAGGGGATGGCTCCATCCCCTGACGCCATTGGCTGAGCCCTGGGCACGGCGCCTGGCTGGCTAACCAACCGGTGCGGCTGACAGGCGTGGCTGGTTGCATTTAAACAAGCGCGCGGCCAGGGCTCAGCCTCTTGCTTCCTGCTCCCAGCTGACACGTTTTCCCCGCCCACCCTCCCTTTAGGCAGGTTTCTTCCTGACCTTGCTATGGACCACGGTTGGTCGCCGTTGAGGGGCCTGGTAGGAATTTTCCCACTTGGCAAATTGGCAAATTGGCCTGGTGGTTTTCGCCTACCTCGTAGCAATTCGTCACAACTTTGGTCTTGGCGGTTAGGCATTGGATTATCTCGGGAAGGCTGAAGGTGGGGGGGGGAGGTTGGGCCATCACCTCCCCCAAATGCTGAAGGGTACTTCGTTAAATGAGTCCGGGGGGCGTGTCCCTGTCCAAAGCCATGGTAGGTGAGGGCCAAAGGCACGCCCCATATCGGTGACCACAGGGTGAGTCCCTAGCTGATGTGCAGCAGCAGGGCTCTCCCATCGGTGGTTAACCCTTCCCAGACTGCCAGCACGACGTACTGGAGTCGGATATAGTCGGTTAGTTCCAATGCCTAAGCCAATACCGCTCAACATCCGTAACCAATAAAGTTGTGGCCTTTTCATGCCCATTAACCTTACTTGCTGAGTCCTGTGTCTTTATTTCACCACGGGAGGGGTCGGGATATTGACATGCAATGAGCTTTCATGTGCATGCACACTTCTTCAGATACTTAGAGACCAACTAAGTTTGTTCTTGGTATGAGCTTTCGTGTGCATGCATGCATGTATCTGAAGAAGTGTGCATGCACACGAAAGCTCATACCAAGAACAAACTTAGTTGGTCTCTAAGGTGCTACTGGAAGGATTTTTTTATTTTTTATTTTTTTGACTATGGCAGACCAACACGGCTACATACCTGTAACTGGGTTCATATTAGTTAATGTGTGAGCTGGCCCTGCACAAAACCTTCTCCAGGCAAAATACATGGTTCTGCTATGGCCACATTTAGGACACCCATTGCTCAATCGGCTCACAGTCCTTTTTAATTTTTGAAAAGTTAAGGGGGCGATTCACTTAAATTTGTGAGTCAGACTTTACATATATCATGGTTTGCTGAACTGATAATGAATGGATCTATGAGTAATTGATGTTTGAGTTAACAATTATGCCACGCAGGATGCCTTGAATATTTGATAACCATTCATTGGAAGATTATTCTAGCCTTTTGATCTCTCTCTCTTTTCTTTTCTTTTCATTTCTTTTCTTTTTAACTGTGGCCACCCTATGTGCTGGGACTCCTATGGGCATACTCAAGATCACTTAATGTAGTTGATCTAATGCAGATGTTAGAAGCTACTTTTCATGCAATAGTAGTTCGAGACCAAGTCCATACAAACAGTGGATTTCTAGGGCTGAAGAATTGTAAACAATGTTGGACAGGATGGGGTGGGGAAGAGAAGGAACACATGTTTGAGTGTTCACATACATATATGGGGAATTATAAATTGAGTGTTCAATGTGCTTAACAGCCAGGCATTGTGCACATTCACCAAGCCTCATGGAGAATGCATATATATTCTGTCAATGAGGAGGGAACTGTGCATTTGTCCCTGTCAATATACATAATCTCCAACAGGCCTTGGTTAATGTAGATATCTCCACAGCATTGTATACATTCTTCAGCCATTCTGCATAATCTCAATAAGACTTTTGGGAATGTGCAACATGAAATTATTTTTGTGTAGTGTTTTATTGATTTGCAAATCTACTCCGACTTATCAATACCACTGAAAAAGAAAGAAAGAAAGAAAAAAGAAAAGAAAAGATTAATATCACATTGTGTATAGTTAATTTAAGCTTGGTTTCTTGTGACCTGAGTGATTATGGACAAATTGGGTATTATCACAGCAAGAAATATGCATTTAAATATACGCTTTAAGAGAATATGCACATTGAAATACATTCAAGAGAATACACACACACACACACATGCAGATTTATGCAGAAATGGAACAGAATGGGATTATGGATAAAAACATGTGAAAGTGACACAGTGTAGAAACAGGCAGATCCATCCATCCATCCCTAATTCATAAGAAGCGTTTATGCACAAAGTTTGGAAATGAAAAAAAAGAACAATAAAGAATTACTAAAATATCAATTCCACTTCAGAATGTGGAATGCCAAAATCCAGGTCAAAATTCTGATGTGGAGAATTGTGGAAGCACCCTTAACCATATGCCTGACCATTGCTAAGACTTTCTTGGCTGATGTAAATTTTTTCCTTCACTTGTGTCCTTTGTGAGGAGATAGCCAAGCTTTTAGTACAGTGGCTTGACTGGCTGTTGCCTTGGTAACACAGCACCAGCAAAATATGTCCCCTGTCCACAGAGAGAAAACGTGGAACAGATACAGATATAGATATAGATATATAGATATAGATATAGATATAGAAACAAATTAGTCCTTAAAGGTGTCCTCAACTTGAAACCCATCAGGTTGCCTTTTAATAGCTCGGCTTGAGGAAAAATAGAATGTGAGACATGTTTTACATATGCTGCTTTATAAGGATAATCTTGAAGGTTTGATACAGAAACTTTGGATCAATAGTAAACATTATTTGCTATGTGCTGTTGTTTCTCATTTTAGAACAAAACACTTCTCCACTGGTTGTTGGTGTTTCTGGATACTATTGACCTATTCTATCCTTCCATTTCCTCATACATTTCCATTTTTGCTAGATAGAAGGCCAGATTTTAATGCCTCTTGTAGTCTATGGCTATTTTACGAAAGGGATTCAACTGTGTAATTAAAAAAGTAGATTTGTCACTCTTGTGCAACAACAAGGGGAGGCAATCAGGAATGGGACCACAACGACAAATGGGCAGTGAGGCTTAACTCTTCCCCTTCAGTGCCACAGTCCCAATGTCCATTTATGAACGTAGCTTAGGAATTTTAAAGAATATAATAAGAGCCCCCTGGATCATGCCACTGGTCATCTAGTTCAGCACTCCCCCCACACACAGTGATTAACCTGATGCCCATTGGAAACCTGCAGACAGAATCTGGGAGCAGCATTACTCTTCCTATTTATATTCCTATCAACTGGTATTCAGAGGCATTCTGCCACTGCCTGGCAGAACATAGCTATCATGACTAGCAGTCACTTATAGCCTCTTCCTCCATGAAGGATTCCGAGTTGGCGGCCATCACTACCTCTTAGGGGACCAAATTCCATATTTTATGTGTTGTGTGAAGAAGTACTGTACTTTCTTTTGTCTTTTTTGAATCTTCCAAAATTTAGCTTTGTTAGATGGCCTTGAGTTCTTGTATTATGAGAGAGGGACAGTTAGCTCAGTTGGTTTGAGTGTAGATAATGCCAAGGATGAAGGATTGATCCCTATATGGGTCACCTTCATATTCCTACATTGCAGGGGGTTGGACTAGAAAACTCTTGGGGTCCCTTCCGATGCTACAATTCTATGATTCCAGGGCGGAATTCTTTTCTCTTTTCAATTTCTTCACACCATTCTGAATTGTGTATGCCTCTGTCATGTATGTTCTTACTCGTCTTTTCTCTAAACTGAAATGCCCCAAATATTATTCTAGATAACTTTTGTTCTAGAAAATGTTTATGAGGATCAAGTGGAGGTGGAAGAAAAGGTTAAGCTTGCTTTTAACATGCTATGGTCCAATCCACTTTGCAGCTGCTGTTTTAATTTAAACACACATTGCATACAACCACACATTTAAATCTAGTTTGGCCCTGACACTCCTAGCTAAGATACAGGGGAAGCGCTTGAATGCTTTCCTGATTTTTTATATATTTTTTTAAAAAACTGAAAAGCAGCCAAGGAAGGCTGCCAGTTTCTGCACAGGAACAGCTGTGGGAAGGGGTTTCCAAACCATTTCCATCTTACTGTTGTCTGCTCCAAAGCAGCCACCTACATAGCTTTGACACATGGGGGCAAGGGGAGAGAAGATCAGGCAACTTTAGACTCTTGCAGCACAATCCAAACTCAAGAGCCAGGAGGAAGGGGTAGCTTTGGTGGCTCTTGAGTTTTCCTGGTTGAGCCTGGGCTCAGATGGGGCTATGACAGCATAAATCCCTCTGCTTAGCAAGAGCTGGAGAAATCCAGGGGTGACTCCCTCACATCTTCTCAGATGTGTAACATATATTACATAACACATGTTGGCATGCCTAAGTTCAAAAAATGAGCATGGTGGGGGCAGGAGTGGAGCAAGCACAGACTTAACACCTATTCTAAACCCTGTTCAGCTCAGTCATGTCTCAGACCCACACTCACCTGCATGCTTAGCTAGCAGTAGCTCCTTCCAGAGGCTCCTGAACAGAGTTTGGAATAGGGATAGCTTACACCACACTAAGTTACATCAGCTTCTTATAGCTAGGACTGCTGAGTGGGGCCCTAGACTTCTGTCCAAAGTACTGTTTCCCATGGGCATATGGTTGGTCACTGTGAGAGAACAGAGTGCTGGATTAGGTGGGCCCCTGACCAGAACAAGTAGGGCTCTTCTTATGACATTGCTTTTCAGTCCAACCCAAAATCACTGGGGTATCAGATAATGCCGGATGTCTGTAGCCAAACAGCAGCACACATGCTTTCAATATACAGGTGAAAGCTCCCAGGGTCAATCTCTAGCATTTCTACTGGTAGGGCTAGAGACAGTTTCTGTTTGAAACTCTGGAGAGCCACTGCTGGTGGGGCCGCTCTACCATCAGGCAAAGGTGTGGCAGTTGGTGCAGGCAACAGCTGGTGTGGGGCAACAGCAGCAATTCCACTGCCATCCTTCCTCTGCCCACTGGCTGTTCTCCTTTGTTGGAAAACAGCTCTGTGTATCTTGTCATCAGCCACCTCATACACTAACCTCCTGTCTGCAGGTGCAGTGTGGGATGGTATCATGTCACCAGCACTGAATCAAAAAACCACTGCCGTTGGCTTCTGCACATGGAATAAGGGTATCATCTTGTCCTTTGGCTCAGACAGCAAAAAGTCTTGGTCCAAGCCAGGCCACCAGTCCATGCAATCAGAACTGAGCTTGATGGGTCAATTGTCTTGATTTGGTATACAGCAGATTCCTAAGTTAACTCCTGTGTATCATGTGGTTAGTCCTTAATTTGCTACCATTATATTTATTCAAAAATATTTATATACCCCTTCTACACGTTTTTCTTTTTTCAATGCACACACAATAATAATAAACCTAGCATTAAGACTGCAACATTATTTTACATAATCTTAGGGCACTAATGGCCAATGTAGACTCTCTGCAGACAAGTTTGCGAAATTGGTGGGAGAAATTTGCTATCTACTTCCTTTATGTAGGAAAATAAAGGGGACCAGGTTTCATCAAAGGTGTCTTTCTTTTTAACACCTTTTGCTACCCATCTAAGTCCAGTTAGGGTAAAGGTCCAGTCGCAGACGACTCTGGGATTGCGGCGCTCATCTCACTTTA